>PISW01004197.1:0-27472 GCA_004023785.1 Mungos mungo | reverse complement strand
AACAAAAAATTACCCAAAATGACAAAACAGAAGAATTCTCCTCAAAAGAAATTACAGGAAGGAATGAAAGCAAGAGAATTTCTCAAAAAAGATATAAACAACGTATCTTATCAAGAATTTAGAATAATAGTCATAAGATTAATAGCTGGGCTTTTAAAAAGCATAGAAGAGAGCAGAAGATGTATTGCTGCAGAGACAAGGAACTAAGAAACAGTCACAATGAATTAAATGATGTAAATGAGGTGCAAAATAAACTAGCTGCAGTGCCATCAAGGATGGAAGAAGCAGAGGGGAGAATAAGTTAAATAGAAGATAAAATTATGGAAAATAATGAAGTTGAAAAAAACGAGATAAGAAAATACTAGAACACAAGGAAAGAATTAGAGAACTAAATAATTCAATAAAGCATAATAATATCTGTATCATCGGAGTTCCAAAAGAAGGAGAAGAGAGAAAGCGGGAGAAGGTTTACTTGAACAAATTACAGCTGAGAACTTCCTTAATTTGGAGAAAGAAGCAGACATTCAAATCCAGGAGGCACAGAGAACCCCCTACAGATTCAATAAGAATAGGCCTTCCCCATGGCATATCATCCTGAAACTGACAAAATACAAAGATAAAGAGATAATTCTGAAAGCAGCTAGGGACAAACGAGTCTTAACTTACAAGGGTAGACACATAAAGGTAGTAGCAGACCTGTCCACTGAAACAGGAAGCCAGAAGGTAGTGGCAGAAAATATTCAATGTGATGAACAGGACAAGAATATTTCATCCAGAAAGGCTGTCATTTAGAATAAGAGAGAGAAATACTTTCCCAGACAAACAAAAACTAAAGGAGTTTATGACCACTAAACAGCCCTGCAAGAGATCCTAAGAGGGACTCTGTCAGTGAAATACTGCAAAGACTGCAAAGGATCAGAGACATCACCACAAGCATGAAACCTACAAATAACACAATGACACAAAATCTATATTTCAATAATCACTCAGAATGTATATTAAATGCTCCAATCAAAAGACATAGGGTATCAAAATGGATTTAAAAAACACACACCTGATCCATCTATATGCTGTCTACAAGAGACGAATTTTAGACCTGAAGACACCTTCAGATTGAAAGCGAGAGGATGGAGAACCATCTATTATAATACTGGAAGTCAAAAGAGAGCATGAGTAGCCATACTTATGTCAGACAATCTAGTTTTAAACTAAAGTCTGCAACAAGAGATGAAGAAGGGCATTATATCATAAACACAGGGTCTATCCATTAAGAAGAGCTAACAATTATACATGGTTATGGCCCCAGTATTTACGTAAATACGTAAATCAATTAATCACAATCATAAGCAATCTTATTGCTAAGAACACAGTAATTGCAGTACTTTAATCCTCCACTTACAGCAATAGACAGATCATCTAGGCAGAAAATCAATAAAGAAGTAATGGCCTTGAATAATACACTGGGCCAGAAGGACTTGACAGATATATTCAGAATTTTTCATCTCAAAGAAACAGAATCCACATTTCTCTTGGGTGCACATGGAACATTCTCCAAGATAGATCACATACTGGGTCACAAAATAGTCCTCAATAAATATAAAACAATTGAGATCACACCATGCATACCAGATTATATTGCTATGAAAGTTTAAATAAACCATGAGGAAAAATGCAGAAAGCCTCCAAATGCATGGAGGTTAAAGAACATCTTACCAAAGAATGAATGGATTAACCAGGCAATTAAAAAAGAAATTAAAAAATATATGGAAGCAAATGAAAACAAAAACACAACAGTCCAAATTCTCTGGAATGCAACAAAAGCAGTCATCAGGAGAAAATACATTGCAATCCAGGCTTATATCAAGAAACAAGAAACATCCCTAAATTACAAAAAAAAAAAAAAAAAAAATCTCTAAAATACAAAACCTAACCACACACCTAAAGGAACTAGAAACTGAACAGCAAAGAAACCCAGAAGCCAGAGCCAGAAGAAGAAGAGAAATAATAAAGATTAGGGAAGAAAAAAAACAACATATAACTGAAAAAAAAAAAAAACCCACCCATGTATTCCAATATGTATAGCAGTGCTTTTGGCAACAGCCAAATTATGGAAAAAGCCCAAATGTCCATCAGCTGATGAATGGATAAAGAAGATGTGGTTTATATATTCAATGAAATGCTACTTGGCAATAAGAAACAATGAAATCTTGCCATTTGCAACCACGTGGTTGGAACTGAATGGTATTGTGCTAAGTGAAATAAGTCAGTCAAAGAAAAACTTTTCACTCATGGGTGGAACTTGAGAAACTTAACATAAAACCATAGGGGAAGGAATGGGGGAGGGGAGTTTCAAACAGAGAGGGAGGCAAACCCACAAAAGACTCTTAAATACAGAGAGCAAACTGGGGGTTGATTTAGAGGTGGAGGATAGGGGGAAATGGTTGATGGGCGTGAGGAGGGCACTTGTTTGGATGAGCATTGGGTGTTGTATGTAAGCAATGAATCACGGGAATCTACCCCCAAAATCAAAAGCACACTGTATACACTGTATATTGCTAACTTGACAATAAATTATAAATAAATAAATAAGAAAAAATTTAAGGTACTTTATTTTATTTTCTTAGCAATTGCACTATTTAACAATTCCACCAACAATATACAGTGTTCTAATTTTTCCACATTCTTGTCAACACTTTTAATTTTTTTGTAATAACTGTACTAACTGGTGTGAAGTAATATTTCACACCAAGTAACATGGTTTTCAGTTGTTAGGATGATTAGTAATGTTGATCATCTTTTTTATATGCTTGTTGGCCATTTTTACATCATCTTGGAGAAATGTCTATTCAAGTCCTTTGCTCATTTTTTAATCAGGCTCTTTGATTTTGATTTCTTTTGTTGTTATTATAGATGAGTCATAGAAATTATTTATATGTTCTGCATATTAATCATTATCAAATATATGATTTGCAAACATTTTCTCCTATTCTGTAAGTTGATTTTTCACTCTGTTGATTGTGTCCTTTGATGAACAAAAGACTTAAAGTTTGGTGTAGTACCCATTTGTCTATCTATGCTTTTGTTGGCACAGATACTAAAAAAAAAAATTTAGTATCATATAAAAGAAACAACTGCCAGGTTCAGTGTTATAAAAATTTTCATGTATGCTTTCTTCTAGAAGTTATATAATTTTAGGTCTTACATTTACATTGTTAATGAATTTTGAGTTTTTATGTATAATGTAAGATAAAATTCCAGATTCTTTCTTTGCATGTTGGCATCTACTTCCAAACATCATTTGTTAAAGATACCATCTTTTCCCCAATGAGGATTATTGGCATCCTTGTTGAAGATCATATGGCCCAAAGCATGGGAGTTATTTCTGGGTTTTCTATTCATTTTTATTTGTTTATTTGCCTGTCTTTATACCAGTACCACACTGTTTGATTACTGTAGCTTTGTGATACATTTTGAAATCAAAAGGTATAAGTTCTCCAACTTTGCTCTTCTTTTTCAAGGTTGATTTGTCTATTTGAAGTTCCTAGAGATTCCATGTGAATTTTAGGATGATTTTTTTTTCTTCTGAAAAAAAATTGTTATTGGTATTTTGATAGAAATTACATTTACTCTGAAGATAACTGTATGAAGTATGCACATTTTAATAATATTAAATCTTCCAATCCATGAACATGGGATATCTTTCCGTTTATTTATGTATTATTTAATTTCTTTCAGCAATGTTTTATAGTCTTCAGTGTCCGAGATTTTCATTTTCTTAATTCAGTTAAGAAAGCTGAGCATTTTATTCCTTTTGATGCTTTTGTGAATGGAATAATTTGTTCATTTTCTGTCCTCCCATGTTTGCCTGTGGTACCGCAGCTCTGCTTGCTGCTCACATCAGTTTCCAGTGGCTTCTAAAGTTGAGCTTGTCCCCTAAGCACTCTGCCTTAGGCAAGACAAAAACCAGTCCCAGAAGTAGTCCTCAAACAACCTGGAATGTTGGAAACATGATTCACTCCTTCCCCCCCAACCCCATCTTGAAGGAGATTACATGGGGTTTCCTCCTGATATCTCCACAATATGCTGTGTAGGAGTAAGAGCACTAATGAGGGTACCAAACTCTGGGAATTTCATATCCCTTTTGTTGGAATCTCTTCTTAATTTTACAATGGCCTGGGTACTGCAGCTTTTCAGCTCATGTCTGGAGCTCTTACCAATGTATTCTTGGTAACAACGGTGTTGTTAATTCAGTGGAAGAAGGTAAGCCTGTAGCTTCCTAGTCTGCCATCTTGCTGAAGTCACCATTTCCTCTTATGTTTTAAGTCTTGAGTGGATTCTCTTATCTCATGATTACCACTTACTGCCTTTTGTGTTTTCACCTTCTTGCACCAAATTATTCCTTTATCACTCTTTTCTCCGTTTCCTAGGCATCTTCTGGCCTCTATTATACTTCTTCATATTCAAAAGTATTCCTATCCACCCCAACTCCCACTATAAACTTAGGAAAGTTCCGTGTCAAGATAGGCTATATAGTAAAAAAAAAAAAAAATCTATATTGTTTTTGAGCTATTAAATATTGTTGCTACTATTGTACATTCTAAATTTCAGAGTTACTTGTAATCACTCATTCTCTGAAATCTTCAGCTTTAACATCAAATATATGATGTGTGTGCCTATCTGTATGTATATACCACATAAAACATATATATATGTGACAATATATTCCTAAATTCTGATATACTTTTTGCAAAAGTGCCAGGAGTAATTAGATGAACATAACTAAAAGCATTTTACAGGTATGAATTCAGATGAAGGTTTCATTTTTTATATATACAATAATAATTGCACAATAAGAGTCTTTTGTGGTAGGTGATTGTGACAATGGCTGTAGCAAATAGAATGAACCATGAATGCATTGCATACTACATACTGACAAGTAAATCATCCTCTTTTGTTTCTACTTCTAGTCAGTTTATTCCTCTGCAGCCCACAGACTTCTACCCGTCTTGCTTGAAGGGAACTCTCTTTGAAGGGAACATTCAAATAAATTAGTATTCATTTGGCTATTGTGGATTCCTAAAGTCACAGTCAGGCTTCATTTAAATGAAACTTTAGTACACTAAAACTGTTATTTAAATCTCCTGAATTATCAGACTTCGGTTCACTCGGTTGATCTTTCACAAATATCACCACACTTTTCACTTGGTACATGAATATTTCTTTATGTGTAGTTCATGAACCACCTCATGAATCTGGAATGATTTTTTTAGCACATCCCCCACCTTAGACTAACTGTGACTTAGGAAAGGAGGAGTATATGTGGCAAGATTCTACAATATTAACAAGTTTTCAGGTGATGCCTAGATAGACACTAAAATTTGAGAAACACTATTCTACATGGGTGACGTAGTATACCCTCCCGTAATTCTGGCAGATTATGTTTACTCTAAAGATTTAGATAAGTTATGTGGCAAAACCGAATATCATAGCACAAATAAAGTGACTGTTAGTCACCAAAAAGTCAAATACTTAAAGAACATTGTCACTGAATCATTGAAGATAGCATATAATGAATGGTTATTATCCACCTAAGCTTGTTTTAGTAAGTTGATATATTCAAGACTCAAAATATTGGGGGAGGGTAAAACATCCACTTTCTAAATATTGGTAGATAACCATGGGTGCATCACTCTAAAAATTAAACTTTCACAAGAGAATAAAAATAAATATCTTTAAAATGTTTAAGTGAAAATATTATCATTAATCATGCTGGATATATTTTTATAATACATGAAAATATATTTTTCATATGTTTCTAAAAACAGCAACCCTTTTTATTTTTCCCATCATCCACTTAAGGATGCATAGATTATAAATGTCATATTCTTTCTTTTCAACTCTCACACATGTTTAATTTTTTCATATTTATCAGTAGTATATAAGGAATAAGTGTGTGCCTCTATACCAGGCACAGAATAAAAACTTTTCTGCATTGAATAGACACTTTCTGCCTTGTGGGGAATCAAAGGCTAAGAGGCCACTTGAACTGTTCAGTGATTTTGAGCATTTGGTACAATCCTGCCCTGATGACAGCAAGTGATTTTGAGGAAATCCCTGGTTTTCTCTTGTCTCATTTGCAATATGGGAATGTCAGACTTCGTGGCATCTAAGATCCTGCTTTAAGTTTTTATGCCTGGCAATCCTTGAAAAGAAGAAAATTCCACAGACTCAAGACTTCTACTTTCTATAATTCTGGCAGACTTCAATTTTTACTTATGTGGAGCCTCTATTATAGTCATGAGTGCCTTTAGAACTAAGCTGACAGTGGTCTATGGATCTTTAGCTCTTTTCTTTTTAAAACTGTATTATTAAAGACCATTTCCACATTTATAGTGCCACGTTCCATATTTTGTAACTTGATTTAGAACACAAATATTTCGGGAAGAATTTAGAACTTTTGAAAGGCATCCTGCCATTTTTTGCATAAATGTTTATTTTTTACAGTTTTGCATTAAATGTTATGTCTCTTGATTACTGAATCTTTTTGGAGATTTTCTTAAATGTGGAAACCACGACTTCTCCTGGCAGGGATAAATGGAAGCTCTCTTTGCCTTTCCCTTTTGCCCTCCCCCGCCAAGTGCAACATTTTGTACAAGAGGGATAGATACCCTTTTCCAAGCCTTTTATGAGTCTTCAAAGTGAGCAGACCAGTTTCTTCCTGGTTTCCAAATAAAGAAGAAGCCTCAGGTACAAGGAACACATTTGAAACATGGTAAGTGGGAAAAGTTGTAGACAGACATACCTGGATACACATGCCAGTACACAGCACTAGATGTATGTCTCACTTGTCTCATGCCAGTCCTGACCCTGAGAAAGATAACCAAAAGGGATGATTAGAATAACAAGAACAAAATCGTCCCTAAATTTTGTCAAACAACTGACCGGGTAATTACACAAAGTTGATGTTAAGAAAGGAAGAGTACGTGTGGCGAGATTCTACAATATCAACACGTTTTCAGGTGGTCGCTGGTTCCAAGCATATTGGAAACTCAGTAAGTGGATTGTCTCACTAATTCACGGAGAAACCCACAGCTAAAAGTGTAAGTGGGAGGAGATACAAAAGAAACAAAAAAACATTTCAGACTGGGCACTTCCTTTTGCTGACCTTTACTCATAGAACTTGGGGTCTATCCTTACGCAGAAATTTTGTGCCACATTTGCCTACTTGCAATGGACAGACAAGTGATATATGCTGATTTAAACTTACCCAAGGGTTCTTACCTGGAAAGGTCATCAGCCCCATCTCTCCCTCAGGGTAAGTACCTTTAATTTTCTACTTGGCATTTGTTTATCTTTCACAGTTAGATTTTCTTCTTATATTTATGGTTTTAAATCACAGCTCTGAGGAAGAGCAGCAGTCCTATATTTTTTTTTCATTTTATTTTTTTTAATAGTTTATTGTCAAATTGGTTTTGGTAAAACACCCAGTACTTCTCCCCACAAGTGCCCCCCGCTATGACCTTCACCGTCTTCCCCCCCCTCCTCCCGCTTCAGTCCATGGTTCGTTTTCAGTATTCAATAGTCTCTCATGATTTGTGTCCCTCAGTCTCCCCAGGTCTCTTTCCCCCTTCCTCTCCCTTAGGTCCCTTAGGTTTCTCTTGTTAGACCTATGAGTCCAAATATATGGTATCTGTCCTTCTCTGCTTGACTTATTTCACTTAGCATGACACCCTCGAGGTCAATCCACTTTGCTACAGTCCTATATTAATGTTATGTATATAACAGTAACAGTGAAGAAAAGCATGCACCTTGTAGATGTCTTTTTCTTTTATCAAGATATTAGTGTGAAAAGTGAACATCCCTTCTATTCCTGAGACTTGGTTAAAAACCAAGAAGACATATTTTACATGTACGAACAAAGTAATATTTTTAATGATATAGTACTACCTTGCTATCATGGTAACCTAACATGCCCTAAATCCTTCCACAAAATACTAATGCTAAGTTTTACTTTACTATAGTGGTTTTTCCCCCAATACGAAGTGTAAACACAATGATTAACATCCTTCGCTATCCAAAGAGAAGGAGAAAGGGGGTGACTGGGTGGCTCAGTCAGGCGACCGACTTCAGCTCAGGTCATGATCTCATGGTTAGTGGGTTTGGACCCTGCATCAGGCTCTGTGCCGACAATTCAGAATCTGGAGCCTGCTTCGGATTCTGTGTCTCCGTCTCTCTCTGCCCCTCCCCCTCCCATGCTCTGTCTCTTAAAAATAAACATTAAAACATTTTTTAAAACGGAGAAAATTTTTTCTAGAAGAAAATCATATTCAAGATCAAACTACAATCTGATAATTTCTAACTTTGAGACTTGATACTTGAAACATACCACAGTTTAGGAGGAGATAAGCCATGAGACACTGGAGTATATAATTAACAAATGTATTTGTTGAAATCAGCACTTTTCCATGTCAAAGATATTAGTACTCTCAGAGGAAAAAAAAGGGCGGGGGGGGGGGGAACCTGTCATGTGAGGTGATAGGTGATGGATGCCATGGCCTGGATATGGATGAAAAAGGACCAGAAACTAGGCAGAAATTTTGTACGAAATTATCATGATGTTCTGAAATCTAAACAAATGTACTGTTGTGATTTTTATCTAACTTAATATTCATTTCATATTGTGCTAAGCTTTGGGCTATATCCTTTAAGGAGGTTTGGTATAGGGTTAAAATAATTACATTATCAATGTTCTAAATTGGGAAGAAAAAACTTAGGGTTACCAAATAAGTTTTACTATACACTTCATATGGAGGTTAAGGGGAATTGGAGGATCTTGATAACTACAGTCAGGGTTTGGTTTGGCCACTGTTATTTTTTATGGGAAATAATGAAACTTTCTTTTATCCTATTCAGATCTAGCAAAAGTGGAGAGAACGGAGAGTGGTGTTTGAAAAGGATAACAGAAAATCAATATAGAGAAAGGCAGTGAGATTTTCCTCAAAACTTAATATTTATGACCCCAAATCAATGTGTCCAGAAAATTTGTCTAGTCTGATCATATTTTTATCTTACAAAATACCATTGTGAAAGGAAACCTGAAAAAAGTAGAATAAAGTCAACAAAAAGTGCAATTTAGAAACACTGATCTGATATTGCAGTTATTGTGAAACCACTGCTGAGCTCCTTGGCTAAACTTTCCAGGCTGTGGTAACCATTAAACAGTGAGCACACCAAAAGGAGTCTGTGAACTAGACAAAGATGTGAGCTGTGACCTATTTTGTTACAGCCAAGGGTTTGGTTAGAAAAGTAAGGAAGGTGTGGGTAAAATGCCTCTAGCTGTTATTTATTCATTCAAAAATAAGCTATTGGTTTTGCGGCTACAGCAGTGAGCAAAATTCCTTTATTGCAATTATACTACTATAGAGAGATATAATAAACAAATAATGAAGTGTAGGTAAAAATATCATGTGATATTAAGTAAATTGAGAAGAATAACAAAATAGAAGTAGAATTTAGCTTTAAGAGGAGGGTACTGTATCAAATGGAATATTTATAGGAGATGATGACAAGATGACATTTGGGTCAAGACCTGTCAAGAATTGTGGGACAAAATCATGCTTCCTGGGAGAAGAGTCTTTTAGGAAGTTGGAAATGCAAGTGCGGCATCCCTGACATGAGAACGTACTTGTCATACTGTAGGAGGAGCATGAAGATTAGTGTGAAACATCAGCATGTATATATGGAGAGCTGCAGGAGATGAAGTTAGAGAGGTCATTAGAAGCTAGATTGAATAGGAACCTGCAGACCATTTTATAGACTTGTATAGATTCAAATCTCCATAGAAAGCCATTGAAAAGTTTAGAACAGTGGAGTAGGATGATTTAATATACTGTTTATAACTAAAGAATATCCCAGAGTGGGTATTTCCCAATAATTAAGGTTTACTTGGCCTCTTCAATTTGTTATTGTGACACCATGAATTTCAATCTCATGTAATGCAACAGAAAAACTTAATACAGAAGAGCATCAGAAGCACAGAACCTTCCATTCAATTCCTTAAGTTTTAGCAAGAATGAAGAAGTATCTTTAAAAGTCACTTCAGGAGTGCCTGGGTGGTCACTTCAGGAGTGCCTGGGTGGCTCAAAGTATCCAATTCTTGATTTTATCTCAGGGATGATCCCAGGGTCATGGGATTGAGTCCCATGTCAAGCTTCATGCTAAGCATGGAACCTACTTAAGAGTCTTCCTCTCTCTCTCTCTCTCTCTCTCTCTCTCTCTCTCTCTCTCTCTCTCTCTGTCTCTCTCCCTCTTTCCCTCTACCCTTCTCCCTGGCATGTGTTCTCCCTTTCTCTCTCTCAAAAAAAAAAAAAAATTCACTCCAAAATCACTCCAAATTTCCTTTGATCTACACAGATGGCCTCCTACTTACTAAGGTTCAACTTGCAATTTTGGGGCTTTCCAATGGTGTGAAATGGTCCCACAATCAATGGAAACCATATTTTGAATTTTGAATTCAATCTCTTCCCTAGACAGCAAGGAGCTGCACAATCTTATTGTGTGATGCTGGAAATGGCAATCGCAACTCTTCATCAGCCACACCATCACAAAGGTCAACAGCCAATACAATCATCTGGTTTCCATGCAACCATTCGGCTTTTCACTTTCAGTACACTGTCCAATAAATTACGAGATATTCAATACTTTATTATAAAATAGGCATTGTGTTAAATGATTTTGCCCAACCTTAGGTTAATATAATTGTTCTGAGCCCTTTTAAGATAGGCTAGGCTAAGCTACGATGTTCAATAGGTTAGGGATAGTAAAACTATTTTCAACTTACAACAGATTTATTGAAATGCAAGGAATATATATAAGGAATAAGTTGAGGAAGATCTGTAGTTTTTAAGAAAGAGTTAAAGAAAAATAACATAATATTTATTGAACTGTTACTATGTGCCAGACACTATGCATAGCATTTTAGAAGACTTGCTTCCTATAATCCTTTCAAAAACCCTTATGAAGTAGATATTGGTCTACATTTTATAAGTGAGGAAATTTGTAATTTATGAAGGTAAGATACCTTGCCCAAAGCAACATGCTCAAATACAGATGTGCTAGATTTGAAAGCCTCTGCTCTTAACCACTGCTGTAGGATACCTTGGCCCCAGGCCCCAACTTGAATCAGTCTGTGTGTGATCCAAACCACCTTTGCGTTTTGTTCCAGATGAGCCCAACCGGTTAAGTGAGTATATTTTCTTAACTTCTCAGACATCTGTCAAGGGCCACCTTGGCATCAATGTGCTCTGAAACTTGGTTGTGCTGGGATGATTCTTCTTGCCTTGACTGTGATTGGGTTGAGTATTTCAGGTAAGTGATTCAAGACCATTTACTTCAGAATACGTATTTTGTTTCTATTGCAAATATTAGAGCATCAAATAATTTGGCCACCCTTCATCTGGGTGAAAGACCAATGAAATAAGAACAATTACAGAACAATGGTTTTAACAATACTCAGCCCAAATCCACGCTGCAAACATCAGCCTTTCAGTTTCTGATCATCTTCATGGAGTATTTCAGATGTGCTCCCAGAACTTAAAATTAGATCACAATTCTAATAAAGACTGACAATAACAAAGAAAATGTAAATTTTTATTATTTACAGTTTCTTTAGTACCTACTAAATTCCAGATTGCACTAGATAATCTCTCCCATGGGGTAGGTATAATTATACTCATCCTGATATGCCAAAACTTGGTCAGGAGTATAAACCAGCTTAAGAGTAGATAACAGGCAACAATGTCTATATAAGTTCATCATTAGGTGTTTTTTCTTGTTTGCTTGTTTGTTTGTTTATGTATGCTGTGTTCTAACTAGACTCTTGTTACTACATAGCTATTGCCTTTATCTTCTATCCACATTCAAGCTTGTTGAGATAATAGTTTCCTGAAGTGACAATAACATATCCATTTTGCCACATTCAGTATTTAATCTTCATCATGGTTTCTCCTTATTTACTAGTGATACTCTTAAGACAAAACTTATCAGTAGAAGAAAACAGTGCAAAAGTTCAAGAGAACAGGAGTGAAACAACAGGTAATTTTGAAGCTTGGAAGTTCCTAAAAATAATAGCTCATATTTGACAGATAACATACATTACATTTGTAAAGGATCCTAAGAACCCATATGTTTGGATAGTATGAGTTTCTGATTTTATGTTTGACAAAATTAGGGAACAGAAGGGTTAAGCAACTCACTTAGGCTCATACACCTAGTGAGAGGTGACAATGTAAATTATACCAGTGGCCTGACTTCAGAATCTAACCACCAGGTCACATTTCCATACTTCCAGGAAATAAAATAAGTATTACGAACCAAATAGCCTTGAATCATTTACTTGAAACATTCAACCCAATCACAGAAGTTGCAGCTAGAATATTCAATAATTAATAGGCAAATATCAAGTTAAAAAGTAAAATAGGCATATAAGTGAAATATTTTTTGATTTTAATGAACATGTCAAACAGTTAACTTTCGTCTGGATTCAATTAGTAAAACTCAAATATAAAATAAATTTTTAAATATTTCTCATCTTCATTATTAAGAGATTCATTTTGCTCCACTAAACCATGCACATTAATAAAGACACTATTGTTGAATGACTGTACTAGAATATGATTGTGGATGGTGCACATTCTCCCAGATCAGAAATTTTGAGAAACCTGGAAAATCCTTCTGGAAAATGTTACCTCATACATTGTACTATGTAAGCAAATATATACTTTGGCAATTGGAAATTTTTCATAGTATTTGACATCAATTTAGTGAGATAAATTTTATTTGCTTTGCAGTTTACAAGTTGGTTAAAGTAAAAACATTTTTTGACAAGTTTGATATTGTTGTATACATAGTGGAGTGAACACTACTGATTAGTTTAAGAAAACTCAGCAATAGTTTTGATTCTACAACCATCTGATTATTATTCTGTCAGTACCTGAAAAAGTAAGATGTGGCTGGGACACTTGAGTGGCTCAGTTGGTTGAGCGATGACTTCAGCTCAGGTCATGAGCTCACTCACTCTCTGAGTTTGAGCCCTGTGTAGAACTCCATGCTGACAGTTCAGAGCAGGGAGTCTGCTTCGATTCTGTGTCTCCCTCTCACACTCTGTCTCTCTCTCAAAACTAAATAAACATTAAAAATTTAAAAAAAATAAAAGTAACATGTGGCTGTTTAAGTGATTTTGATGGTCTTTTCCTATTCTAATATTCTATGATTCTATTTATGCTCAATATAACTGGTCATGGATTTATAATTTGTGATACCAGGATGGAGAGTGTCAAAAACCTCAAAATTATAATAAATCCATTCATTGTTATCACCATGATAATCAGAGACTTCTGTGCATTTATAATGGCTGGTGCATGTGTCATTAGTTGTGGTAGATGGAGCCTGGATAGAAATGTAACACTTATTTATTTCTTCTTTCTCTTTACTTCAGGGAAACCAGATCTGTTAGAGTGCCCAAAACAATGGCAACTATTACAAGAAAAGTGCTTGTTTTTTTCTCACACTTCCAACACTTGGAACTACAGTCTGGGTGACTGTTCCAAAAAAGAATCCAGTTTGCTGCTTATTCAAGATCCAGAAGAATTGGTAAATAATTAAATAAGATACCTTAACAGAACTTAGTTTTTTTTTTTTAACCATACATGATCTTTGGGCTTCAGCCCAAAGGTTCTATGCAGATAGAAGTAGCAACTTTGACTTCAAGAAGCTCACAATCTGAGAGAGGAAACAGATAAATAAGGAAATAATTGAATGTAATGTGATGAATGCAACAATATAAATATAGAGAGTAAAATCACAAAGAGGGAATAATTAACTCTGATGGGGAGTTAAGAAAGTTATCATAGATGAGGCGAGACTTGAACTCAGTTTTAGAGAATGAGTAGAAAAACGTAAACCATGAAAGAGAATACAGATCAAATTTCGGTCATTTCCTTTGTTTTATTTATAGAGACGTGTACAAAAACTGATACATAATGAATTTCTATTTTGGATTGGATTAAATTTATCATTGTCTGAGAATAAATGGAAGTGGATAAATGGCTCATTTTTAAATACAACTGCGTGAGTATTTGATTAGCCAATTTGAATATTCACACGATACCAGGTTTATTTCAAGATAGTAAAATTGTTATGAAAGATTGAGTTTTGTGGTCAGCTCAGGTCATGATCTCATGGTCTATGGGTTCAAGCCCCACATCAGGCTCTGTGCTGACAGCTCAGAGCCTAGAGCCTGGTTTGGATTCTGTGTCTCCCTCTCTCTCAGCCCCTCCCTCACTCATGCCCTATCTCACTTCTCTTTCAAAAAAAAAAATATGAATACTTTGAAGTTGGTTGGTTGAAAGTTCCATATGTGAAAGGACATCAGGCCTTTATAGCAATATATATTTGTATCTACAACCGAGTTTTGGGGAACAAATAATAGACTACTTTGATGGTGGGGAAGGGAAGGGGGTCACATTAAACAATCTCTAGATGGAGGCTTTTAGCACGCAGAATTATTTAAGTGGTGTTTTTCAGTGTGGAACAATTATATCTTGGTAAGTCACAATCAGCACTGGGACAGTGAATATAAAAGAAAAAAAAGTAAATAGCAAGAGTGTGGAACCCAGACAGGCCGGAGAGCCTTACTAATGGTGTAAACAGTCGATTAACATTTATGTTATACATTATAGTTATTCTGTACTATATTCTTGCAATACACTAGAGAAAAGGAAAAGGTATTAAATAAATGATAAAAACAAAAAATATACTTCCAGTAATACACTGTATTCATCAAAAAAAAATGTGTGAAGTGAAAACATATAGTTCAAACCCATGATGTTCAAAGGTCAACTGTATATATTTTTTAAATTTTTTAAAGTTTATTTATTTTTGAGAACAAGAGAGAGTGTTTGTGTATCTGAAGATCTGAAGCAAGCTCAGGCTGTGAGCTGACAACAGATAGCCTGACGTAGGGCTTGAACTCACAAGCCATGAGATCATGACCTGAGCTAAAGTTGGATGCTTAACTGACTGAGCCACCTAGGTGCCCCTCAATTGTATATTTTAACAAGTGGTGTAAAGGAGATAGTTATTTGAGGAGATCCAATGCAACGCAATGAATATGACATAGGCCACAAAGGATTTATTAGGTATTTTCTATTGGGTATCTCATTATAATTTTTTTGTGTAAGATGGTCAAGAACATTATCAGTTCAATAAGAAGGTTGGTCTTACACAAATAAATTACATATTTTATCAGAATTAAAGGTTAATTTTATGACAAAGGCAGAGTATTTTTTTTCCCTCAGAAACAAAAGCATGTGTTCAATGGTAAAGAACTTCTTTCAATAAGTTTTTCAGAAAGGATGATATTGAGTTACTTTATTTTTAAATTTTTTTTAATGTTTATTTCTTTTTGAGAGAGAGACACAGAGCATGAGCAAGGGAGGGGCAGAGAGAGGAAGACAGATCCAAAGCAGGTTTCAGGCTCTGAGCTGTCAGCACCCAGCCTGATGCGGGCTTCGCACCCATGATGTGAGATCATGACCTGAGTGAGCCCAAGTTGGACGCTTAACCAACTGAGCCGCCTAGGTGCCCCTGTGTTGCATTTTTTGAGCCTATGAAGGCTTCAATCAAATTAGTATAAATTACAATTAAATTTTTTTATCATTTAAAAAACATGAAGAATATGAGAAAAAACATGAAATTTTAAAACACAGGAACGTGTCCAAGTTTACCTAAATATAGTGTTGGTGTATATGGAAAAGTGTTAAATGTTGAAAAATATGTTGGCTTAATTAGCAAATTTCTGCATTGTTTGATACATGTTCTAAAATATTTTTTAATGGTGATTTTTTTCAAAAAACTTCTTCTAGAATATAAGTGTTCTGTAGTAGAATAAATTTATGAAAAGGCAAGCATACTCTTTCTGGTAAATAAAATGTATCCTCACACCACATGTACACCACAGGCCACACAGCAAAACACACCAAAAAACACCATACACACATCCAAAATGCATCACACATGCACTACACACACCACGCACAAAATACACTCACTACACATAAACAACACACACATATACTACATCGACTGCACACATACACCACACACACACAACACGAACTCAAAAAAATCTATCTTCATTTTTTATGTGTTTTCTGGATATTATTTTATATACTTTATTTACATATAAATGAAAATTTAATATTAATTTTTTTCACAACCAAATTAGGATTAGTTAAATTTAGCATGTGTGTATTTATTTTACTGAAGTTTTTAATAAAGTTGGAAACACTGAAGTGTCCATAGACAGAAATGTAGGTAATGTGGATGGATTCAATTCAGCTGAACATTCCATTTTACTCTAGGATAAAACCTATGATTTAATAAAGATGGCAGTTACCAGGGAAACCTGGAAAGTACAGGGTTGTAGTAGAAAGAGTATTCATTAGATTCTGCTTTTATTATGTTAGTCTGGCTTTCAGGTAAGGAAGAAAAATAGAGGGTGATAATAATTTTTTTTTTTTGCAGGACTGTTTAGGGATTAAATGAGATAAGGTTAGTAACCAGGCTGAGATCTGGTTAAGGAAAGCCTGGGAAGCCATTGACGATCTTTTGGAAAGGAAGTCTTTGACATGGCCATCTAAGCATTAAAAAGTTATCTTGAAAAGCAGAAGAAGGAATCAAAAGTGTAGAAGAGATAAAACATGGTGGACATTGGCAATAGCCCAGTTGAGAGAAGTTCATAATTTGACTAGAGAGTCAGACACAAGGGAGGAATCAGATTGGTTGCCCAGGCCAAAAGGGCTCGATGGAGAAGTGCAATGAAGGAACAAAGAAAAGCTGTGTCAGGACCCTGCTCTCTCTGTTTGAAATGGGTAAGAGAGTCTTGAACTCACCCCAACTTGGCACCTCACCCTAGTGCTGCCTATTCGTTTATATTACTCCCACCCCCACCAGCAGTGAGCCATAAGCCTGATGCTTGTTGGGACCAATGGCATTTTGAAGCAAACACCTACCAATCTCTGGAATGAGGAAAAATGGAAGCCTCTGGCCCTGGTCACATACCACACAAACTAAGGCTCTTTTCTAAGCTGATCCAAATTCTGTAGACTCTGTATGTCCATTACCTATTTTGTGCTTACTGTGTTTATGGAGCACACATTTGAAGCATGGTCATAACATGGCATTGGCCATCTCAATGCCCTTCCCAAATGTCAGGCAGTCATGTCCTGTCTATTTAAGAAAATGAAGCTCAGTAAAGGTAAGAAACTTTTCACATATGTTAATGACAGAATAAGAGTAAGAAGAGAACGCCAGTTGCTAAAGGTTGTTGTTGTTCTTTTTTGTATACATTATTTTAAATCTTCTTGTTAGAAAATGCTTGCCCAGTGAAGATAAACTGGCAAGTCCCAGAGATTTATTATTAGCTGTACATTAAAAGTTTACACCATTAGACATGTGACTGTGCACTGGCTCTATACCTAATAAAGAAGACACTGGCTGGAGGAGGAGAATTATGTGAGAAAATCCCAGACACTAAATGAGGCTTTTCTTTTGTTCCACAGATTGCATATTGTTGGTTATACTAAAGAAAACAGCTGTGTTTACATGTCACTGACAGGACTTTTTTCTGAGGACTGTGACACAGACAATAAATGGATCTGCCAAAAAGAACCCAAACCTGTCATAAATAAAGTATGTTCTGGCTCTTGACTATGCATCCCCTCTCAATGTCTTTACTTTCCATTACAGATGCCTGCAATTTTAACTATATATACAGTAAACTGGTCTAATGTATATTTAGAAGCACAAAGTGAACCGATACCGATTATTCTAAAACTATTGTGACTCTTACAGAAGTTCATGTCTAACCTACTCGTTATACGAATGAGGAAACAAATACATATGGAAATCAAGTATCCTTTTAAGATACAGTGACATCCCATGGAAAGAAGCCCAGACCAGCTGAGAAGCATGGTTTCCCATCCTGATCAATACATGTGACCTTCATTGGTCTCCTCTATGCTTTATTTAGCTCACCTCTAGACAAGTTATAGTAAAAGATTTATAAAGTCCTGTAAATATGTCATAGCCTATGATTTTTCATATTATCACACAGCTGAATTATGACAGAACATTGTCTTAAGCCCATTCACTTGACTCTGGTATCAGGATCTCATGACTAAAGGATCATGGGAAGGGCCCTAAACTCTCCCTGACATTCCAATGTTCTCCCTATTTTAATTTCCTCATTACTTCTTTATTTTTCTTCTATGTCCCCTTTTCTCAATGACTCACACACAAACTATACGAAATATGTAATTAAAATTTTCATTATTTAGTGGAAAATAAGTGATATTTTTTCAACAAAAGAGAAATATTTATTCAGATAAATATCGGGAGTGTTCACTTTTTAAAAATATGCCACATTTTCTAGGGAGATCAAACAATAATAGTACTGGATTTACTCTGGAAGGAGGTTTATAATAAAATCTTTGAAAAATATGTATCTACTTACTTTAATCATCCAATGCCAATTTGAATTATATAAATTCAACTATATATAGTAATGACCTAAATATTTCAATTTCTTTTTCCATGATGATTTATAATACTTGTTTGTTGGGAGCCGACATTCATCACCCACCTGATGGAAAAGCCCAGGGGGCTGACAAGAGAAAACCACAAAGCGGATCTCTGGAAGCAAAGCTTCTTCTTCTTCTTTTTTTAAATAGTTTATTGTCAAATTAGTTTCCATATAACACCCCCCCCCCAGTGCTCTTCCCCACAAGCGCCCTCCTCCATTACCAACACCTCTTTTCCCCCTCCTCCTTCCCCTTCAACCCTCAGTTCGTTTTCAGTATTCAATAGTATCTCAGGTTTTGCGTCCCTCTCTCTCCCCAACTCTCTTTCCTTCTTCCCATCCCCATGGTCCTCCATTAGGTTTCTCCTGTTCTCCTGTTAGACCTATGAGTGCAAACATATAGTATCTGTCCTTCTCTGCCTGACTCATTTCGCTTAGCATGACTCCCTCAAGGTCCATCCACTTTCCTACAAATGGCCAGATTTCATTCTTCCTCATTGCCATGTAATACTCCATTGTGTATATATACCACATCTTCTTGATCCACTCATCAGGTGATGGACATTTAGGCTCTTTCCATGATTTGGCGATTATTGACAGTGCTGCTATGAACATTGGGGTACATGTGCCCCTATGCATCAGCACTTCTGTATCCTTTGGGTAAATCCCTAGCAGTGCTATTGCTGGGTCACAGGGGAGTTCTATGGATAGTTTTTTGAGGAACCTCCACACTGTTTTCCAGAGCGGCTGCACCAGTTTACATTCCCATCAACAGTGTAGGAGTGTGCCCGTTTCTCCACACCCTCGCCAGCATCTATAGTCTCTTGATTTGTTCATTTTAGCAACTCTGACCAGTGTGAGGTATCTCACTGTGGTTTTGATTTGTGTTTCCCTGATGATGAGGAATGTTGAGCATCATTTCATGTGCCTGTAGGCCATCTGGATGTCCTCTTTGGAGAAGTGTCTGCACATCACCAAAGGCAAGGGAAATGAAAGCAAAAATGAACTATTGGGACCTCATCAAGATAAAAAGTTTCTGCACTGCAAAGGAAACAATCAAGAAAACTAATAGGCAACCGACAGAATGGGAAAAGATAGTTGCAAATGACATATCAGATAAAGGGCTAGTATCCAAAATCTGCAAGGAATTCACCAAACTCCACACCCAAAAAAACAAATAACCCAGTGAAGAAATGGGCAGAAGACAAAAACAATATCCCTTCTTCTAATCAATCAGCTTATTCAATCAATTCAAATTTGTCTTACTGGGCCTTTCCCTGTAATTTAGCAGTCAGTTAAGGGCACTTCATTTTTTTTTAATGTTTTATTTATTTTTGAGAGACAGAGAGAGACAGCATGAGCAAGGGAGGGTCAGAGAGAAAGGGAGACACAGAATCTGAAGCAGGCTCCGGGCTCTGAGCTGTCAGCACAGAGCCCGACACGGGGCTTGAACCCACGAACCGCGAGATCATGACCTGGGCCGAAGCCGGATGCTTAACCGACTGAGCCACCCAGGCACTTCAGGGGCACTTTGAAGAAAGCATGCCCCTGTAGTAGGTTACAGTGGGCAGTTACCAAGAAAGCACTCACATTCCAATTTCTCTAAAGAATAGGCTCTACCAGTTTCAGTTAGCCTTACCAGTTTCAGCTCAAACAATGGGAATAATAATATAAAAAATAACTAACCCTCGAGCTCGTCAGACATAGAATTAGTAAGATTAATGATTAATTCTTTAAAGTAGAAAAGCAGTAATGCAAGGAAATAACCAGAACATTTTCTCTTGGACCAATTCCCTGAGAACTTTCTGAGAGTAAAAACAATAGCTTGACGCAAACATATAGAGAGTAGAGAGCATATATAAGCTTGCTGAAAAATCAATAAACTGTCCAGATAGGTTCACCTGAGCAGTCTGTGTCCATTCCTTTACACCAACGCCACCCCTCCTTTGGGACACCCCTGGACCGGCCGGGGTGGGACTCCAGCACTTGTTAATATAAAATTTTGAATATATCAAAATCCCAAAGTATAATTCATTTTGTGTCACAAACTTAGAAGATAAATTACAGGGAGACACTCTAGACAAGAGCATCATTACAAACCATCTATGATAAAAGTGAGATTATGAAATGTTTGGCAACTCTGAAGCAATGACCTGCAAAGAACAGAAATCTGGAGAGGAAAAAAAAGTGTTTCCATACTCGACAGTATATATTTCCACCTCTTGGAATCATGTTCAATTCTACCTTCTAAAGCAAATCAGGAAGTGCTTGTGTGAGTTGGTCGAGCATCCTCTTTCAGCTCAGGTCATGGTCTCGCAGTCCGTGCATTCAAGTCCCGCATCGGGCTCTGTGCTGGAGCCTGCTTCGGATTCTGTGTCTCCCTCTCTGTCTCTGTCCCCTCCCCTGCTCATGCTCTGTCTCTCTCTCTCTTCAAAAATAAATAAGTAAAACATTTAAAATTTTTAAGAAAATAAAGCAAATCAGAATAAGGCTAAGTCCATCCAGTTAAACCAGAATTCATTCCAAGCATGGACCTGTTCCTTCTCCTACGCCTGTTAGATCTGAAATAAAGTGCTCTGAACATGCACATCCATAGAAACTTCTATAGTAAAACTGACTGCAAGAACTTAGGCTCTGGCTCTGACTTTTGCTATTGATGTATAAGATGATCAAGTGACTTACCAGTGGACGATACTGGAGATCATCTCTGAGACTCAAACTATAAGGATACAGTTTCCTGAGGAAGGCATGTGTAACTGTATACTAACTAGGCAGATTAAGAAATATTAGACCTCAGGAAAATTTTGGTTATGGTATTTGAGTCAGTGTTTGATGACAATAAACTGACCACATCTCCAAAATACTTCAAAAGAGATACTTACCATGTTATTCAAGATCTGCCATCTACTTTTCCTCTAAGCAGCCCATATGGTCCAGGTACAGACTTCTTGCCTATCTCCACAAACTTCCTGACATTTTATGACTTCATAATTCCATACATGTTGTCCCCCAAGTGTGAGATGCCCTTTTCACACATTTTTATTCTTTGTCTAGAAAAACCCTAGTGTTGTGGAAGGCTTAACTCAAATGTAATTCCTTTCTGAATTTTTCCTCAAACTTCTCTCTCACAATTTGCAATTTATTTCGTTTTACTCTTCTGAAATATAATTATATTTCTTATTTGCTATCTTTTAATATGTTGCTTTTATATTTTTAAGGCTGGTTCCAATGCTCTCCTGGCTAGTGTTAGACAAGTACCAAGATAGAATAATGGAAGGAAGAAAAGAGAAGTCCCTGACTCATTTTGATATAGCAAGCTAAGCTGAGTAATGGCACAGTAACAGTCGATTTATGTTGTAGTAGATGGATCTTGAGGCTGAACCGGTGAGATTCCTTCTATTTATTTTCTATGTTGTGTGCTTGAATTTGAAGTCTGTTTGCTTCTGCTTGACTTTCCTGCCTATTTATTCCATAGCACTCCTTGTTAGGCACCTTACCTGTTAAACAGTAGGTCTTGTGGGAAACACTTATGATGAAAAAAACTAAAAACTAAAACTAAAATATCCTTGATACATTAACCTAGCTTTTTTGTTTTGTTTTGTTTTGAGAAAGAAGCAGGGGTGGGGGAACACAAGTGGGAGATGGGCAGAGAGCGAGGGAGACACAGATCCCAAGCAGGTTCCAGGCTTTGAGCTGTCAGAGTGAGCTCAATGGGAAGGGGGTGCTCAAAATCCCAAACCCTGATACCATGACCTGAGCTAAAGTTGGCAGCTTAACCAACTGAGCCACCCAGGTACCCCAAACCTAGCTTTTTAAAAAGATCATTGTTTCCAACACAGAGATGTGTAGGCAGCCAGCTATGAGATTCTTTTCCTTCATAATGCAGGTATGGGGAAACCAGAATAATATTTGACTTTCGTACCAAGACTGGAAAATTGAAATACAAGACGAACAAATGATATGTACTTGTACTTCAGCTATTTGCTATGGACTCCAGTCTGCCACCTTGTGGACTTATTTGGTTTTGCTTCTGATGTCCTGGCTATGTTTACCGTTCCAACTAAGCAAAATGGAACAAGGAAAACAAAACAAAACACCTGAAGTTAATGCTGTGTGTCAACTATACAAAAACAACAAAAAACAACAACAAACCCCCAAAATTTAAAGAGAATTTTGTCACAGGTAAAAGATACAAACAATAAATGGTTGTATATCAATCAGCAAAGTTTTATCCATTTTCTCCCGTTTCAACACCTTGTTATTTCTTCCATAACATGAAATTAGATAATTATTTTATTTATTATTTTGCTATTGTAATTATTTTGTTATTACAACTAGTACTGATACTACTCTTGCTTATGTTTTAAGATTACCTCACAAAAATCTGAGCTCCAGGAGAGAAAATACTTTCATAGTATTAATAACCAATGTACGGCCTGGCACATAGTATGTTCTTAATAAATGTTTCCTGCACAAATAAACAAATTATTGCACAATCTAGTTTGTTTATCGAATGAGTTTACCTAGATGGTCTTGTTTGGGGTGTCTAATGCAGTTGGAGTGAAACAGTGATTGGGACTGGTTATTTCAAATCTTAATATTTGTGGCTATTGATTATGACCATTGCCCCGGACCTTTGCAAGGTGGCTTTTTCCTATAAAGACCATTTTTTTTAAAAAAATAATACAAACAGCATAGAATGACTTGTCAATGTTCAGAATGTGACCCACTGAGAGAGCTAGAACCCAAATCTGGTCTCCCAGGTAGATGACGCCAATTGCATCTCTACCTCTCTCTCTATCTTGACACAATCTATTAGGGCCCTTTCCAAACACACATTAGAACACTGCATACTCAGGATGGGCTTTGGATTTATCATTTGTGATTCATGGGAAATTTTTAACATTCTACTTTAGGTAACTGCTACATAGCTACAAATTCCCGGGTGAAGGCATTCAATAGGCATAATCTCTAAATGTAATCCCAATTCTGATTTAATTGTCTCTCCAGGTAGTTTGTTTCTCCAGGTTTTTATTCAGATGTTTTTATTCATTAGTAATTATTTTCAAGCTGAAAGCACGGAAAGCAGTATCCAGTTATTACTACTTTTTTAGTCCTAATGAGAATGTAGGATGATTTAAATTAATGATTATTTGTAAGTGAAGTGATTTTCCCCAACCAGCAGTGGAGGGGTGGATCCAGAATGCAAGCTCTGGAGTCACCGTTATCTCTGCCTGTTTGTTCATTGATGTGTCCCAGTCTGGCACATGTCAGGTCCTCTGTGAATAGTGAAGGAATGATGATTTAAAAAGAATGAATATTCTTTTAAAAATATAATTATTGTCCAATTGACTTACAGACAACACCCCATGCTCATCCCAACAGGTGGTCTCCTCAATGCCCATCACCCATTTTCCCCTCTCCCCCACCTCCATCAACCCTCAGTTTATTCTCTGTATTCAAGAGTCTCTTATCATTTGACTCCCTCCCTCTTTGTAGCTATTTTTTCTCCCCCTTCCCTTCCCCAATGGTCTTCTAAGTTTCTTCAGATCCACATATGAGTGAAAACATATATCTGTCTTTCTCTGACTTATTTCACATAGCATAATACCCTTTGATTCCATCCACGTTGCTGCAAATGTCAGAATTTTATTCTTTCTCATTGCCAAGTGGTATTTCATTGTATATATAAACCGCATCTTCTTTATCCATTCATCAGTTGATGGAAATTTATCTTGCCCTGTTTTCTATTACATTTTCTGCCTTATTAATTTATAAGAACCCTTAATATAATATGGATACAAGTCCTTTGTTGATTTGACGCGAGGCGAGGATTTTCTACCAGTCTGTGGCTTGCTTATTTCCTCTCTTTTGATAAATAAAAGTTACCAATTTTTATTAAAATATTTTATTTAATTTATTTTTTTAAAAGAATAAATGTTCTATGTCAGAGTTTACTTTGTAGAAAATTTCAGGAATTTAATCAAACTATATTTCGGGAGCTGCTGTATGGGACGAGAACGGCTTTGTTCACACTGCTTTCTGAGGGAATGCCCTTCTTTCCTCATTACCTGCTGGGAATTTTGAGCATTTTTAACACTCAAATGAAATCTACCTTCTAGAAAGTGGCCTGTGGTTGTTTCGTCATAGTAGGTGTTGTTTCCTATGAAGTCTTATTGTGCTTTCAGTTTTAGCCACTTACTTTGTATTAAATATACAAAGTATATTGTGTCATTATGCTAGGACAAATTCAGGTCTTTAAGGTCACTTATTGCATGTATTTTCAAATTTTCACACTACTTAGCACTGGTTTAGCATATAATTGAGCTGCTTCTGGCTTATCAGTATCTTTTCCTGAATTAATACCCATTGCAGTTATTAGACAGAGACAAACAAAAACAACACAGGGGAAGAATTGTTATGACAAACCGAAATAATGTCCCAATTTCCAACCAGTTAAATCAGAACAAACAAATCATCAGCAAATTATGTTTAAAATTTTCAGATTTAATTAATGGAATTATATAATGCCAAAATGGATTTATGAGAGAAACAATAAGTACAAGTACAACCGTATTTGCTACCCGCATCGGTTTTGCTACACAACAGATCACCTCAAAACTCAGTGGATTAAAATACAATGATTTAGTTTGCTCACCAGACTATGGGTTAGCTGGAAGCTTCTACTAATCTGATCCTAGTTCGGATGATCTTGTCTGGGCTCACTCATGTATCTGTGGGCAGCTGACTAACCAACTGAAGGCCAACTGGGCTAGGGTGACCTTAGTCAGCTGTGGGACAGCTGGCTTACTGTCCATTTGGCTAATAGGTCCATGCGTTTCTTTTCTCCATCAGATTATCTCAAGTTAATCAGATGGTGGCTGGGAGAGTTCCAAGAGGCAGAGGGATCTAGGTTTGCAACTGGACTCTGTCACTCTCTCCACATTTTACTGGACAAACCAAGTCAAAAAACTAGCCCCTATTCAAGGAGTAATAGACTTTTGGTCTTAATGGAAGGAAGTGCAAAGTCCCATTTACAAAGGCCACGGGTACAATGGAGAGGGAGAGAACCAGAACTGGTGCGATTTTTTTTTGCTGAATTTGTATATAACCCTTTAAAATGATTTCTGGTTGTACCATACTTCACACAGAGTATATGCAGAATTTTCTTCTAGTAATTGAGATCTTGGTACTAGATGTCCACAAAGGCATTTTTCAATGGAAGGATTCAACAATTCTATGGCTTCATCCCCAATAATTAGAAAGGGGGAAGACGAAAGGGACTTCTAATCAATAAAGTTTGTCGATTAGTTTGAAGATATGTTTTGCCTATGGAATGGACTTGAGTTTTGAAGAGGGAAATAGTTGCAAGTGGTTTGATAATGGCAGGCATGATAAAAGAAGGAAGATCAGGATGCTTTCGAAGCTACCAGAGAACGTTAAAAGGACACCAGCTTCCTGGTTACAGTATGTCAGAAAGTTAGCACAGATCATGAACAAGGCGAATTGGTGCAGCGTGAGAAAGACGAAATTCACAAGGTAATTCGCCCAGAGCAAGCTCCATTTCCTTTTGTCATCAAATAAATTTATCATTTAAATCTTTCCAGATCTTTATCGTATTTGCCCACTGTCTCTTCATCCCTTATAGTGTTGTTCCTTTACTCTCTCCACCTGGCTTACATATGGGATCATAATGGATAGGAGCAAAAGAGGAGTCATTGGCTATGATGAACTGTCTCGATGGTAATGATTACAGAAATCCACTATATGTATGTATATATGTTTTCAGAAACACCTATCCATGTCCAGCAAACAGATATAGTGTACAAGAATATTTATGGCATCTTCTATCATATATACATATACATATACATATATATATATATATACATATATATATATATATGTATATATACAGTATCTCTTTTTTTCCTAAGTTTATTTATTTTGAGAGAGAAAGAGAGAGACTGTGCAAACAGGGTAGGGACACACAGAGAGTATCCTAAGCACGCTCCACACTCAGTGCAGAACCCGATGTGGGGCTTGAACCCACGGACCACAAGATCATGACCTGAGCCAAAATGAAGAGCTGGTCTTTCAACCGACTGAGACACCCAGATGCCCCTATATACAGTTTATCTTAAGAGGAGCTATGTTTCCTTTTCTGTAGGAAACGAGTCACAGCAACAGAGTGTCAATTGAATTGATCAGGCATTTCCTTCTAGTGTCAAGGTCTCTGAGAGTTAGACCCAAGAAGTTCATTATTAGTTACCATATGCAAGTTGAACCAAAAAGATAAGGGACTTTTTTTACACCTGAAAAGAAAATGAAAGATTCCTGAGTCTGTTTTGTTTTTGTTGTTATTGTTGTTGTTTGTTGTCTTGTTTTGTTTTTAATTTTACACTTGAGAGCTACTTCTAGTTGACTTGGGTGAGGTCGCAAAATTAAACATTAATCGAGTCAGGACTCGATATTAGATTTCTCCCAGTCAGTCCTAGATTCTTCCTATTTCAGTTTTTTCCACTTTCCAGCATGTCTATGTGAATGTTAAACTACCCAATTTTAAGTGCGATTTTTTTCAGTGATTCTTATCTCCAGAGACTTTTACACACGTCTTCTCCTAGAGCCAACAGTTGAGGATGTTGTGTTAAGTTTTTTTTCCCTGGGGGCACCTCCGTGGCTCATTCAGTTAAGCATCTGGCTTCAGCTCAGGTCATGATCTCATGGTTCCTGAGTTCAAGCCCAGCATCAGGGTCTCTGCTGTCAGCACAGAGCCCACTTCAGATCCTCTCTCTCTCTCTCTCTCTCTCTCTCTCTCTCTCTCTCTCTCTC